>CAWUFW010000349.1:442500-447500 GCA_963921515.1 Calotriton arnoldi
GAAAGTCACATATTGGAAATACCCAAACGAAAAGTATAATTGTGACTTGTGTGGAGACATTTTGGGAACATTTAAAGAACTAAGAAAACATGTCTCTAACAAGCATAAAGGCTTCTATCTCAAAACCTATTGCTCAAAATGTGACAAAGAAGCCGAATACCATAATATTGCATGCCATTACGCCAAATGTAAAGGAAGACCTCAAAAAGGAGAGCTGCAATTCCTGTGCAGCTTCTGTGACCTTAGATTCGGATCAAAGATTGGAGTTTCACAACATGCTCGGCATGCGCATCCAAGAGCGCAAAATGAGGCTAGACTAGCAGTTCTAGCAAGCAGCAAACCATCAAAATTATGGTCACAGGAAGAAATACTGCTATTAGTAGAATTGGAAAAAGTGTACGAGAACAAGAGAAACATTAATGCGCTGATAGTTCCGCATTATGACAATAAAAACAGAAAACAAATTGCAGAAAAAAGAAGAGATAGAAGAGATAAGAGCAAAAAATCGGCAAAGGATGTACTGCAAGCATCCAATATCTCTGAGAATGACTCCTGTGATGAACCAGAGATTTCAGTGGAAGTAACAACGGAAAGGCGCAGAGACTTTATCAATCGAAAACGAGCGCCAAAAATAAAAAACTTTGATGAACTGAATGATAGAATCACAGAAGTCGAGAAGTACACCAAAAACATCCAGCATCACGATGCTGCTATGGATCTGATGGATGAGATAGTGACTTATATCTCAGAAAACACCAATGATATAGGTCCTGTACCAGCAAATCGTACCGAACCAACGAGCGAACCCAATAATGAGTCTATGAACTCTGCTCATGATGAGCAACAGATTGCCCCAGTACAAAACAAGATAGCAAAGAAAGATAAGAAAAATGGAAGGCTCAATCGGACACACAAGAAAAATTATGCAAAAGCAAAGGGCAGCTACAAAGAATACCAGGCAATGTTTAAAAAAGAAAATTGCCAGGATAATCACTGATGGGGCAGAAGATGCCACCTGCCAAATCAGTGCCGATGAAATCTTCCAATATTATAAAGACATAATTGAAAACAAAAACAAGAAAAATCCCAAATTCATCCCAATTGATCGGATACCGGATGAATGGGAAATTGGAAGACTGTCTAAAGAAATTACACTGCTCGAAATAACTAAAGCCTTCGATGAATCAGATTTAAAGAAAGCAGTGGGGCCTGACAAGATTGGCCTTAATGACTTAACTAACGTGCATAGCAAGCATCCAAGACTGATGCCCAGAATCTTATCGTCTTGGTTATGGATGAGAAGAGTACCAGAAAGTATTAAAAAGAACCGGTCGTTATTAATACCTAAAAACGTGCCGATTAGCGAACATAAAAAAATCAGTAATTGGCGACCAATTACCATCGGTACGGCATTCATGAAGTTGTCCACGAAAATACTAACTAAACGACTCACATCTTTCGTTGAATTGAATACGAGACAAAAAGGCTTCATGAAGGTGAGCGGTTGTCTCGCAAATCTGACTCTTCTGCAAAACATCATAAAAGGGGCACGAAAGAACAGAAGCTCGTTAGCAGTGGTGTTCATAGATATCTCAAAAGCCTTTGACTCTCTCAGCCATGGTCACATTTTACAGAGTCTTGAAAGGCACAGAGTTCCATCATGCATCAGAGACATAGTAAAAGACTTATACACTAACTCAACGAAATTTTTCAAGGGAAAGAACAATGAAGCAACTCCAGAAATAACAATGAAGTCGGGAGTTAAGCAAGGTGACTCTTTATCCCCACTGTTGTTTAACATTGCCATGGATCCTTTGATCTGTGATCTTCAGAAAGACGGCAAGGGCTTCACATTCGGCTCCGATGGTCTCATTAAGCAAATCACCGCTCTTGCCTTTCCCGATGACATCGCAGTACTCAGCAACACCTGGGAAGGAATGAGTACAAATCTGAAAATCTTTGAAAAATTCAGTAAATTAACAGGCTTAAATCTTAATGTGAAAAAAACACATGGATTTTATATAAGTCACCATAAAGATAAGATCCTGGATAACAACTGTAAACCATGGCAATTTGAAAAACAAAATATTCATCCAGGAGGAATCACTGACAAAATATCGACCTCAAAAATATCGAGGTTCAAAAATATTGTGACAAAAATATCGAAGTCAAGAATATTGACATCCTATCTACATCATGGTAAGTACAAAAATATTGAGAGCAAAAATATCGGTCAAAAATATCGTTGTAAAAAATATCGTTTTTTTAAAATGTTAAAATAATAATGTAAAGTAAATAATACATATAATTAAAAGAAACATAGTTAAAATTATTTAAAAATGTTTAAAAATAAAAACTGATACATATAATGTTAAAATAAATTAAACATATACATATAAAATATAATATGTATACTTACTTAATAATATTAATAAATAATTATTTTAATAACATAAATTGTTAACAATATTTTATAAATTATAAATACAGACATACACATACAAAAATTATATTATTAAAAATTTTAAAAATATATTTAACAAATTAAAAAAATTACAATATTTTTAATTTTTGTAAAATAAATTATACACAACATTAAGTAAAACAATACAGAAAAATATTGGATAGCGGAGGGAAAAAAATTACTATTCCCATTCCAAAGAGTGCAACAGTAGGGAAAGTGTTGGATAGCGTAGGGGTAAAAATTGCTATTCCCACTCCAGAGACTGCAACAGTAGGGAAAGTGTTGGATAGCGTAGGGGTAAAAATTGCTTTTCCCACTCCAGAGAGTGCAACAGTAGGGAAAGTGTTAGATAGCGTAGGGGTAAAAATTACTATTCCCACTCCAGAGAGTGCACCAGTAGGGAAAGTGTTGGATAGCGAAAGGATTAAAATTACTATTCCCACTCCAGTGAGTGCAACAGTAGGGAAAGTGTTGGATAGCGTAAGGGTAAAAATTACTATTCCCACTCCAGTCAGTGCAACAGTAGGGAAAGTGTTGGATAGCGTAAGGGTACAAATTACTATTCCCACTCCAGTGAGTGCAACAGTAGGGAAAGTGTTGGATAGCGTAAGGGTAAAAATTGCTATTCCCACTCCAGTGAGTGCAACAGTAGGGAAAGTGTTGGATAGCGTGGGGGTAAAAATTACTATTCCCACTCCAGAGAGTGCAACAGTAGAGAAAGTGTTGGATAGCGAAAGGGTTAAAATTACTATTCCCACTCCAGTAAGTGCAACAGTAGGGAAAGTGTTGGATAGCGTAGAGGTAAAAATTACTATTCCCACTCCAGAGAGTGCAACAGTAGGGAAAGTGTTGGATAGCGTAGGGGTTATAATTGCTATTCTAACTCCAGAAAGTGCAACAGTAGAGTAAGTGTTGGATAGAGTAGGGGTAAAATTACTATTCCAACTCCAGAGAGTGCAACAGTAGGGAAAGTGTTGGATAGCGTAAGGGTAAAAATTACTATTCCCACTCCAGAGAGTGCAACAGTAGGGAAAGTGTTGGATAGCGTAGGGGTAAAAATTACTATTCCAACTCCAGAGAGTGCAACAGTAGGGAAAGTGTTGGATAGCGTAGGGGTAAAAATTACTATTCCCACTCCAGAGAGTGCAACAGTAGGGAAAGTGTTGGATAGCGTAGGGGAAAAATTACTTTTCCCATTCCAGAGAGTGCAACAGTAGGGAAAGTGTTGGATAGTGTAGGGGTTAAAAATAACATACTTAACAATGAAATAATTGTTTTAATTAAATAATGATTTATTAATAAATTAACAATAAATTAATTATAAATACCAATAAATTAAAATTAATAATTACTTTAATAACATTAAATTACTCCCCACCCTATTCCCCAATAAACACAAAACCCACTCCACATAAAATTTAAGACAATTAATATAATTATCAATTAATCAATTAATAAAAAATAATTAATAATTAATTAACAATAAATTAATTATCAATACCAATAAATATTAATAAATATTTCTTGATTATAATAAATTACTTCCCACCCTATTCCCCTATAAACACACAACCCGCTCCTAAACTAAATGAACACAATATATTTCTCAATTAATTAATAAATAAAAATTAATTACCAATTAATAATTAATAAACAATAAATTAATTATCAATACCTAAAAATTATTAATTACTTTATTATAATTAATTTACTTCCCACCCTATTCCCCTATAAACCCACAACCCGCTCCAATAAAAAATGTATACAATTAATATAATTATCAATTAATAAAAATTAATTACCAATTAATAATGAATTAACAATAAATTAATTATCAATACCAATAAATATTAATAAATAGTTACTTGATTATAATAAATTACTTCCCACCCTATTCCCCTATAAACCTACAACCCGCTACAGAACTAAAATGCAAAATTTAATTAAAAATAATTAATAATTTCTAAAAATTATGAATTAATTTACTATAATTAAATTACTTCCCACCCTATTCCCCTATAAACCCACAACCCGCTACGGAACTAAAATTCAAAACTTACTTTAAAAAAAATTACTAACTTATAAACAATTAATACATATATTTAAAAAATAATACAAAACATAACAAAACATGTGGCACACATACATATAAAATACATACTAAAATACATAACACTAACATAAACATCGATATTATTAACATCGATATTTTTACTATCGATATTAATAACTTCGATATTAACAAAAACGATATTTCTTACCTTCAGGTCGATATTCTGGTCACCGATATTCTTGATGTCGATATTCTGTCCCTACGATATTTAAAACTCGATATTAATGTAGGTCGATATTTAAAACTCGATATTTTGTCTGTGCACCATCCAGGAGAAAGTGAGAGATACCTCGGATTGAACTTTGATCCACACACCGGCCATTCAAGCAACAACAAAATTAATGAGGTTCTTGTTGACTGGGCTCAAAACCTCGACAATCTACCACTTAAACCCACACAGAAAATATAAATATTGTGTCAATA